>CAWWDY010001358.1:0-40448 GCA_963942605.1 Poecilus cupreus
GTAATGGCTTATGTTTGCAAAATCAAGATAAAATAGCTGTTTTCAGCTTGCAAAAACATACAAAATGCTTTTTTCAAGTATTTAAACTGTCATATTCATGTTTCTGTCGAGTATAATGGCTAATGTTGGTGAAATTAAGATAAAGTTGCAGTTTTAAGCATGCAAAAGCATACAAAACACCGTTTTTAAGTATACAAACTGTCATATTCATGTTTATGTCGTGTGTAATAGCTTATGTTTGCAAAATCAAGACAACAAAGCTATTTTCAGCTTGCAAAACATACAAAATGCTGTTTTCAAGTATATAAACTGTCATATTCATGTTTCTGTCGTGTATAATGGCTAATGTTGGTGAAATCAAAATAAAATTGCTGTTTTAAGCATGCAAAAGCATACAAAACACCGTTTTTAAATAAACAAACTGTCATATTAATGTATATGTCGTGTGTAATGGATTATGTTTGCAAAATCAAGAGAAAATAGCTGCTTTCAGCTTGCAAAAACATACAAAATGCTGTTTTCATGTATTTGAACTGTCATATTCATGATTCTGTCGTGTATAATGGCTAATGTTGGTGAAATCAAGATAAAATTGCTGTTTTAAGCATGCAAAAGCATACGAAACACCGTTTTTTAGTATACAAACTGTCATATTCATGAATATGTCGTTTGTAATGGCTTATGTTTGCAAAATCAAGATAAAATAGCTGCTTTCAGCTTGCAAAAACATACAAAATGCTGTTTTCAAGTATATAAACTGTCATATTCATGTTTCTGTCGTGTATAATGGCTAATGTTGGTGAAATCAAAATAAAATTGCTGTTTTAAGCATGCAAAAGCATACAAAACACGGTTTTTAAATAAATAACTGTCATATTCATGTATATGTCGTGTGTAATGGCTTATGTTTGCAAAATCAAGATAAAATAGCTGTTTTCAGCTTGCAAAAACATTCAAAATGCTGTTTTCAAGTATTTAAACTGTCATATTCATGTTTCTGTCGTGTATAATGGCTAATGTTGGTGAAATTAAGATAAAGTTGCAGTTTTAAGCATGCAAAAGCATACAAAACACTGTTTTTGAAGTATACAAACTGTCATATTCATGTATATGTCGTGTGTAATGGCTTATGTTTGCAAAATCAAGATAAAATAGCTGTTTTCAGCTTGCAAAAACATACAAAATGCTGTTTTCAAGTATTTAAACTGTCATATTCATGTTTCTGTCGTGTATAATGGCTATGTTGGTGAAATCAAGATAAAATTGCTGTTTTAAGCATGCAAAAGCATACAAAACACCGTTTTTAAGTATACAAACTGTCATATTTATGTATATGTCGTGTGTAATGGCTTATGTTTGCAAAATCAAGATAAAATAGCTGCTTTCAGCTTGCAAAAACATACAAAATGCTGTTTTCATGTATTTAAACTGTCATATTAATGATTCTGTCGTGTATAATGGCTAATGTTGGTGAAATTAAAATAAAATTGCTGTTTTAAGCATGCAAAAGCATACAAAACACGGTTTTTAAATAAATAAACTGTCATATTCATGTATATGTCGTGTGTAATGGCTTATGTTTGCAAAATCAAGATAAAATAGCTGTTTTCAGCTTGCAAAAACATTCAAAATGCTGTTTTCAAGTATTTAAACTGTCATATTCATGTTTCTGTCGTGTATAATGGCTAATGTTGGTGAAATTAAGATAAAGTTGCAGATTTAAGCATGCAAAAGCATACAAAACACCGTTTTTAAGTATACAAACTGTCATATTCATGTATATGTCGTGTGTAATGGCTTATGTTTGCAAAATCAAGATAAAATAGCTGTTTTCAGCTTGCAAAAACATACAAAATGCTGTTTTCAAGTATTTAAACTGTCATATTCATGTTTCTGTCGTGTATAATGGCTATGTTGGTGAAATCAAGATAAAATTGCTGTTTTAAGCATGCAAAAGCATACAAAACACCGTTTTTAAGTATACAAACTGTCATATTTATGTATATGTCGTGTGTAATGGCTTATGTTTGCAAAATCAAGATAAAATAGCTGCTTTCAGCTTGCAAAAACATACAAAATGCTGTTTTCAAGTATTTAATATTCATATTTCTGTCGTGTATAATGGCTAATGTTGGTGAAATCAAGATAAAATTTCTGTTTTAAGCATGCAATAGCATTCAAAACACCGTTTTTAAGTATAAAAACTGTCATATTCATGTTTATGTCGTGTGTAATAGCTTATGTTTGCAAAATCAAAACAAAAAAGCTGTTTTCAGCTTGCAAAACATACAAAATGCTGTTTTCAAATATTAAAACTGTCATATTCATGTTTCTGTCGTGTATAATGGCTAATGTTGGTGAAATCAAAATAAAATTGCTGTTTTAAGCATGCAAAAGCATACAAAACACCGTTTTTAAATAAATAAACTGTCATATTCATGTATATGTCGTGTGTAATGGCTTATGTTTGCAAAATCAAGATAAAATAGCTGTTTTCAGCTTGCAAAAACATTCAAAATGCTGTTTTCAAGTATTTAAACTGTCATATTCATGTTTCTGTCGTGTATAATGGCTAATGTTGGTGAAATTAAGATAAAGTTGCAGTTTTAAGCATGCAAAAGCATACAAAACACCGTTTTTAAGTATACAAACAGTCATATTCATGTATATGTCGTGTGTAATGGCTTATGTTTGCAAAATCAAGATAAAATAGCTGTTTTCAGCTTGCAAAAACAAACAAAATGCTGTTTTCAAGTATATAAACTGTCATATTTATGTTTCTGTCGTGTATAAAGGCTAATGTTGGTGAAATCAAGATAAAATTGCAGTTTTAAGCATGCAAAAGCATACAAAACACCGTTTTTAAATATACAAACTGTCATATTCATGTATATGTCGTGTGTAATTTCTTATGTTTGCAAAATCAAGATAAAATAGCTGTTTTCAGCATGCAAAATCATACAAAATGCTGTTTTCAAGTATTTAAACTGTCATATTCATGTTTCTGTCGTGCATAATGGCTAATGTTGGTGAAATCAAGATAAAATTGCTGTTTTAAGCATGCAAAAGCATACGAAACACCGTTTTTTAGTATACAAACTGTCATATTCATGAATATGTCGTGTGTAATGGCTTATGTTTGCAAAATCAAGATAAAATAGCTGCTTTCAGCTTGCAAAAACATACAAAATGCTGTTTTCATGTATTTAAACTGTCATATTAATGATTCTGTCGTGTATAATGGCTAATGTTGGTAAAATTAAAATAGAATTGCTGTTTTAAGCATGCAAAAGCATACAAAACACGGTTTTTAAATAAATAAACTGTCATATTCATGTATATGTCGTGTGTAATGGCTTGTGTTTGCAAAATCAAGATAAAATAGCTGTTTTCAGCTTGCAAAAACAGCACAAAATGCTGTTTTCAAGTATTTAAAATGTCATATTCATGTTTCTGTCGTGTATAATGGCTAATGTTGGTGAAATCAAGATAAAATTGCAGTTTTAAGCATGCAAAAGCATACAAAACACCGTTTTTAAGTATACAAACTGTCATATTCATGTATATGTCGTGTGTAATGGCTTATGTTTGCAAAATCAAGATAAAATAGCTGTTTGCAGCTTGCAAAAACATACAAAATGCTGTTTTCAAGTATTTAAACTGTCATATTCATGTTTCTGTCGTGTATAATGGCTATGTTGGTGAAATCAAGATAAAATTGCTGTTTTAAGCATGCAAAAGCATACAAAACACCGTTTTTAAGTATACAAACTGTCATAATTTATGTATATGTCGTGTGTAATGGCTTATGTTTGCAAAACCAAGATAAAATAGCTGCTTTCAGCTTGCAAAAACATACAAAATGCTGTTTTCAAGTATTTAATATTCATATTTCTGTCGTGTATAATGGCTAATGTTGGTGAAATCAAGATAAAATTTCTGTTTTAAGCATGCAATAGCATTCAAAACACCGTTTTTAAGTATAAAAACTGTCATATTCATGTTTATGTCGTGTGTAATAGCTTATGTTTGCAAAATCAAAACAAAAAAGCTGTTTTCAGATTGCAAAACATACAAAATGCTGTTTTCAAATATTAAAACTGTCATATTCATGTTTCTGTCGTGTGTAATGGCTAATGTTGGTGAAATCAAAATAAAATTGCTGTTTTAAGCATGCAAAAGCATACAAAACACCGTTTTTAAATAAATAAACTGTCATATTCATGTATATGTCGTGTGTAATGGCTTATGTTTGCAAAATCAAGATAAAATAGCTGTTTTCAGCTTGCAAAAACATTCAAAATGCTGTTTTCAAGTATTTAAACTGTCATATTCATGTTTCTGTCGTGTATAATGGCTAATGTTGGTGAAATTAAGATAAAGTTGCAGTTTTAAGCATGCAAAAGCATACAAAACACCGTTTTAAGTATACAAACAGTCATATTCATGTATATGTCGTGTGTAATGGCTTATGTTTGCAAAATCAAGATAAAATAGCTGTTTTCAGCTTGCAAAAACAAACAAAATGCTGTTTTCAAGTATATAAACTGTCATATTTATGTTTCTGTCGTGTATAAAGGCTAATGTTGGTGAAATCAAGATAAAATTGCAGTTTTAAGCATGCAAAAGCATACAAAACACCGTTTTTAAATATACAAACTGTCATATTCATGTATATGTCGTGTGTAATGGCTTATGTTTGCAAAATCAAGATAAAATAGCTGTTTTCAGCATGCAAAAACATACAAAATGCTGTTTTCATGTATTTAAACTGTCATATTAATGTTTCTGTCGTGCATAATGGCTAATGTTGGTGAAATCAAGATAAAATTGCTGTTTTAAGCATGCAAAAGCATACGAAACACCGTTTTTTAGTATACAAACTGTCATATTCATGAATATATCGTGTGTAATGGCTTATGTTTGCAAAATCAAGATAAAATAGCTGCATTCAGCTTGCAAAAACATACAAAATGCTGTTTTCATGTATTTAAACTGTAATATTAATGATTCTGTCGTGTATAATGGCTAATGTTGGTGAAATTAAAATAAAATTGCTGTTTTAAGCATGCAAAAGCATACAAAACACCGTTTTTAAATAAATAAACTGTCATATTCATGTATATGTCGTGTGTAATGGCTTATGTTTGCAAAATCAAGATAAAATAGCTGTTTTCAGCTTGCAAAAACATTCAAAATGCTGTTTTCAAGTATTTAAACTGTCATATTCATGTTTCTGTCGTGTATAATGGCTATGTTGGTGAAATCAAGATAAAATTGCTGTTTTAAGCATGCAAAAGCATACAAAACACCGTTTTTAAGTATACAAACTGTCATATTTATGTATATGTCGTGTGTAATGGCTTATGTTTGCAAAATCAAGATAAAATAGCTGCTTTCAGCTTGCAAAAACATACAAAATGCTGTTTTCTGCTTGCAAAAACATACAAAATGCTGTTTTCATGTATTTCAACTGTCATATTCATGATTCTGTCGTGTATAATGGTTAATGTTGGTGAAATCAAGATAAAATTGTAGTTTTAAGCATGCAAAAGCATACAAAACACCGTTTTTAAGTATACAAACTGTCATATTCATGTATATGTCGTGTGTAATGGCTTATGTTTGCAAACTCAAGATAAAATAGCTGTTTTCAGCTTGCAAAAACATACAAAATGCTGTTTTCAAGTATTCTAACTGTCATATTCATGTTTCTGTCGTGTATAATGGCTAATGTTGCTGAAATCAAGATAAAATTGCAGTTTTAAGCATGCAAAAGCATAAAAAACACCGTTTTTAAGTATACAAACTGTCATATTCATGTATATGTCATGTGTAATGGCTTATGTTTGCAAAATCAAGATAAAATAGCTGTTTTCAGCTTGAAAAAACATACAAAATGCTGTTTTCAAGTATATAAACTGTCATATTCATGTTTCTGTCGTGTATAATGGCTAATGTTGGTGAAATCAAGATAAAATTGCTGTTTTAAGCATGCAAAAGCATACGAAACACCGTTTTTAAGTATACAAACTGTCATATTCATGTATATGTAGTGTGTAATGGCTTATGTTTGCAAAATCAAGATAAAATAGCGGTTTTCAGCATGCAAAAACATACAAAATGCTGTTTTCAAGTATTTAAACTGTCATATTCATGTTTCTGTCGTGTATAATGGCTAATGTTGGTGAAATCAAGATAAAATTGCAGTTTAAGCATGCAAAAGTATACAAAACACCGTTTTTAAATAAACGAACTGTCATATTCATGTATATGTCGTGTGTAATGGCTTATGTTTGCAAACTCAAGATAAAATAGCTATTTTCAGCTTGCAAAACGTACAAAATGCTGTTTTCAAGTATATAAACTGTCATATTCATGTTTCTGTCGTGTATAATGGCTAATGTTGGTGAAATCAAGATAAAATTGCTGTTTTAAGCATGCAAAAGCATACAAAACACCGTTTTTAAGTATACAAACTGTCATTGTCATGTATATGTCGTGTGTAATGGCTTATGTTTGCAAAATCAAGATAAAATAGCTGTTTTCAGCTTGCAAAAACATACAAAATGCTGTTTTCAAGTATTTAAAATGTCATATTCATGTTTCTGTCGTGTATAATGGCTATGTTGGTGAAATCAAGATAAAATTGCTGTTTTAAGCATGCAAAAGCATACAAAACACCGTTTTTAAGTATACAAACTGTCATATTCATGTATATGTCGTGAGTAATGGCTTATGTTTGCAAAATCAAGATAAAATAGCTGTTTTCAGCTTGCAAAAACATACAAAATGCTGTTTTCAAGTATTTAAACTGTCATATTCATGTTTCTGTCGTGTATAATGGCTAATGTTGGTGAAATCAAGATAAAATTGCTGTTTTAAGCATGCAAAAGCATACAAAACACCGTTTTTAAATAAACAAACTGTCATATTCATGTATATGTCGTGTGTAATGGCTTATGTTTGCGAACTCAAGATAAAATAGCTATTTTCAGTTTGCAAAACATACAAAATGCTGTTTTCAAGTATTTAAACTGTCATATTCATGTTTCTGTCGTGTATAATGGCTAATGTTGGTGAAATCAAGATAAAATTGCTGTTTTAAGCATGCAAAAGCATACAAAACACCGTTTTTAAGTATACAAACAGTCATATTAGTGGGGAAAGATAGAGAGTTCTTGACCAGCCACCCGGTGGCTGGTGCTTAAGAGCCAATGAGTGCGAGAGAGAACGCGATAGTTCATTCATAAATTTGTGGTTGTCTTTGTCTAATACTATATCGTAGTAAAGGTAATACGTAGTACAGGTGATACGTAGCCGATAACAGGTAGTACGTAGTAAAATAGTAAGGTAATACGTAGTACAGGTGGTTCGTAGTAAAGGCGATAACAGGTAATACGTAGTAAAATAGTAAGGTAATACGTAGTTCAGGTAATACGTAGTAAAGGTGACAACAGGTAATATTAATAACAGGTAATAAAGGTAATATGTAGTAAAGGTGATACCAGGTAGTAGATAGATTAAGATGATTAGGAAAATTAAGAATAAGGGCCGGAAGAGAGTTTTAATCACAAACGTCTTGAAGATGTGTCGGAAATGACGTATTACATGTAAAAAATATTTGGAAAAAACCAAAAGTATAATTTTTATTGTATTACCTATCTTTAGTAACACTCGGAGATATCACATGCCCGCCGTATTTTATAAGGAAAAAGTGTAAAAAATAAAAAACCCAGAGCATAATTTTTTCTAGAACAATGTATATGGCTTATCTCACTCACTCACATGTCTTATCACATCCGTTGAATAAAATATAATAAATAGCAGATTACTGTTTAATTGCTATCAGTCATAAGTGAGCCACCGGCAGTTAACTATAAAGTGTTATACAATCTACAATAATGATTGAATGTGTGAAGTGCAAAAAAACTTTTGCAAGTAGACATAATCTGTTCCGACATATGAAAGTATGTTATGGAGACGGAACGGCAAACTTTAATTGTGGACTATGTACAATGTCGTTTACACGTAATGATGCGCGTAAACGACACATAAAAAGAAAGCATTACGACAACGGTAAGTTAACAATTGTGAGGAAAAAATAGTTTATTAATTATACTTTTAATTTAGATGCTGAAAACAAGGAAAATAATTCACCACCACCCATAAAAAAGATTAAGTTAGCAGAGATCCAACAGCAACAGCAGGGATCCAACCTGTATTGTGCACTATGCGATGAGGGGTTTACAACAAAATGCAAGTATGCTGGACACTTGAGATCGCAGAAGCATCTCAAACAGACTATCAAACCATACAAACAAGATGTAGTGGAAATTTGTAGCAGTTTTAAACAGCGAATTGCAAGTTACCGCATCAACGGGTCAGGAATTAATATTATCAAATTTTTACAAGACAATAAACATATTATTAATGAATTGATTAAAACAATCATAGAATCCTATAAGTCTGGTGTTAAATTTAATTTAGAATTATTTGGTTTTTATATTAATGAAAAAAATCCAGCAGGTGAATTAAAATCTTTTAACTCTAAATTTCAAGAGGTATCACCTAGTATGAATCAATTTTCTGACGCTTATGATAATATGTGCTCCACTATAAAAACAAAATGTGAAGAATTTCAGGAACGGGATTCTGGGTGGACATTACGGGGAATATCTCACCTAGAATTTAATATTAATAAATATAAGCCAATTCGAGGTTCATCATTTATAGAATTACCTAAGCAAATTCGAAATAAAAAAGCGTGTATTAATGTTGAAAACAACGACGAATATTGCTTTCTTTGGGCTGTAACTTCTGCACTCTATCCGGTGATTGATCATTCAGATCGAGTTAGCTCATACCCACATTATAAAAATGTTTTAAAATATGCTGGACTAGAATTCCCATGAAAATTAAAAACATTTCAAAATTCGAATTCATGAATAATGTTTCAATTAACGTGTATGGTTTAGAACATAATTACAAGACGAAAAATTATGATGTGGTGGGTCCGATTTACCACACGAATCAAACTCGAGAAAAACATATAAATTTATTATATTTAGAGGATGGTGTTAAAGGTCACTATGTGTGGATAAAGGATTTTTCACGACTTGTGACGAGTCAAATATCCTCACATAACGGTAAAAAATATTTATGTGATGGATGTCTAACATTCTTTAGTTCACAAGCTGGCTTTGAACAACATCGGGCGAATGATTGTAGTAAAGTTTATACTATAATGCCAACGGAGGAAATGAAATTAGATAAAAATGGAGATATGATTCCCGGCAATATTTTAAAATTTCAAAATTATGAGCGACAAATGCGTGTACCATTTGTTGTGTACGCAGATTTCGAGTCACTGTTAAAACCAATTAATACATGCTCTCCAGATCCGAATAATAGCTATACAAATAAAACACACGAACACGTTCCATATAGTTTTGCATACAACATTAAGTGTTCATTTGATGATTCACTGTCAAAATTTGTAACATACACCGGGGAAGACTGTGCAAAAGTATTTTGTAATAAGCTGTATAGTGATGTGAGACAAATATATAATAAGCATTTAAGTGTTGTACTACCCATGACAAAATTAACTGCTAGCGAACAATATTTATTTGATACGACTACAGAATGTCATATATGTAATAAAGTGTTGAAAGCTGAAGATCGAGTAGCAGATCATGATCATCTTACTGGGAAATTTAGAGGGGCAGCTCACTCTAAATGTAATATAAATTATAAAATACCAAAAATGATTCCAATTTTTTTTCATAATTTATCAAACTATGACGCTCACATGTTTATCAAAGAATTTGGCTGTGATGAGGAAAAAATTGATATTATTCCGCAAAACAAGGAAAAATACATTTCTTTTACAAAACATTTATATGTGGATGAGTATGACAATAAAATGGGGGTGAAAAATAAAATTTATATGAAATTAAGATTTGTGGACTCGCTTCGGTTTATGGCGAGTTCGTTGGAGAAGCTAGCGAATAATTTAACGGATGAGCAATGTGTTGAAGTGCGAAAATATTTTTCCGAAGATGAACACTTTAAATTACTGCGTCGAAAGGGGGTTTTCCCATATAAATATATGGACTCATTCGAGAAACTAAATGAGGCTGTACTTCCACATAAAAATTTTTTTGATGATTTAATGAATAATTATAACATAACAGAAAATGAATATAACCATGCAAAGACTGTATGGAACGTGTTTAAGTGTAAAACTTTGAGAGATTATTCTGATTTGTATTGCAAAACAGATGTATTATTGCTCACAGATATTTTCGAACAATTCCGTAATGTGTGTATGAAAACTTATAAACTCGACCCTGCCCACTACTATACAGCTCCAGGGTTAAGTTGGGATGCCATGTTAAAAATGACTTGTATAGAATTAGAATTAATTACTGATATAGACATGCATCATTTCATTCAAAAAGGTATACGTAGGGGTATTTGTCAAGCTTCTTTGAGATATGTGAAAGCAAACAATAAATACATGCGGGAATATAATTCAAATAATCCGAGCACATATTTAACATATTGGGATGCGAATAATCTGTACGGGTGGGCATTATCCCAATGTATACCTTACGGTGGATTTCGATGGTTAAGCGAAGATGAAATTTTAAATTTTGATGTAACTATAATTGATGATAATTCCTCAGTTGGCTATTTTATTGAAGCTGATATTGAATATCCTAAATTGCTACATTCTTCACACAACGATTTACCATTTTTGGCTGAGAGTATAATACCACCAAAATCAAAATTTAAAAATCGTAAACTAATCCCAAATTTATATGATAAGAGTAAATATGTTATTCATTACCGTAATTTAAAGCAGGCGTTGAAGCACAATCTTAAAATTAAAAAAATACATAGAGTAATTCAGTTTAAACAGTCTAATTGGTTAAAACAATATGCGGATTTTAACACAATATTGCGACAATCTGCGAAGAATGATTTCGAAAAGGATTTTTTTAAACTTTTAAACAATGCCATCTTTGGTAAAACAATGGAGAGCATAGATAAGCGTGTTGACATAAAACTTGTTAATCATTGGGGGAATATTGGACGTAAACCCGGTGCTGAGTCGCTTCTAGCAAAACCAAATGTGAAAAGCGTCTCGATATTTAATGAAAACTTGTGTGCAATTCAATTTGAAAAACTTAAAGTTATATACAATAAACCAATATATGTGGGTTTTGCAGTATTAGACTTATCAAAATTACTCATGTACAATTTTTTTTATGAGTACTTAAAACCAAAGTATGGTGAACGAGTTGCTTTATGCTATTGTGATACCGATAGTTTTGTATTATTAATAGAAACAGATGATATTTATAAAGATATGTTAAACAATATTGAAAAATTTGATACTAGTAATTTCTGCTCGGACAATGTTTACAACATGCCTCAGAAAAATAAAGCTGTATTAGGACTAATAAAAGACGAATTGGGCGGTAAATTAATGCAACAATTTATAGCCTTACGTCCAAAAATGTATGCCTATTGCACAGAAGAGGATCAAAACAATTGGAAAAAGAAAGCTAAGGGTGTTAAGAAATGCGTGGTGGATAAAATTTTGACTGGTCCTGACTATAAAAAATGTATGTTAACTAATGACCTCATATATCAAAAGCAGCAAATTTTTAGAAGTTACAAACATACAGTGTACACCATCGAGCAAAATAAAATATCACTAAGTTCTAATGATGATAAGCGGTTTATTTGTTCTGATGGTACTAGCACTTTAGCTTGGGGTCATTTATTGATTTCATGAGATTGTTTAATATTTATTTTTAATGTTATTAATGTAAATACTTTTACAGTTAAATAAAACTGATTATGTTTATTATATTTGTATTTTTGATATTGTAAATATTAGGAGTAGTTAAATAAAAACCCAATTTCAAATTACATGTTTTATTTTATACCATTTATTACAATTTTATTTTTTAATAACATTTAAAAAATCACATTCAGATATATTTTTTAATACAATAATATTTCTCTTACAATTAGCAAAATCTTTTAATTGTAATTTAATATTGTCAAGTAAATGTTTGGCGTTTGGTACATCATACAATTCTTTTACTAACTGAATTTCAGGATATTTTTGTTGAAGTTTTAAATGTTTTTTGAATAAATCTCGAAGACATACAGTTGTTAGGTTAGGTATCACTTATCTTGAAAACACAAAGTGTTGAGTATTTATTCTCTGAGATGGGCTCATGTATAACTTTTGGTTGCATTTCGGTAATATATGCTTTTAATTTATTTTCATTGTTTTTATACTCGGCAAGAAAATGATTAACGTAGTATTCATTAATTATTTTTGATACTTTTAAAGCAAAGTGTATGGAAACCCAAGATGCTACGTGAACAATGATGTCTGGATGAATGTATGTTCCTCTAATAACTGTATCTTCACCGCCAATAGTTGTATAAATTGCATAATTTCCATCGCTTGGAATTCCAAGCGATGCGTATGCAACCCGCAATTCTTTATTTACCTCAAATAATAATTCTTGAGAACGTTTATTTGCCATCCAATTGTAGAAGTGTTTTCCCCCATTTTGACAGAGTTTTGTTGCATTAATATAACCATTTCTAAAGTCATCACTTTTTATCATAATAACTACAAAATCACCGTAAAAGGCTTTATGATACTCTTCATTTTCTGTTTTTATAATTAATTCGTAACAAATTGATGTAATATCACTTTTTACAATTTTTGTAGCAGGTTCTGCTTCTTCGAATTCAATTTGACGTTTCATGATGTTTTCAGCTTGACAATTAAAGAGCAACTAAAGTTTTCAACTAATGACATATTTATTTAAACAATATGAGACTTATTGATCCATGAATTATGTTGAGAATCAAATCCAAGCCATTTCACATAAACTTTAGATCCTTTTGCTTTTATAAATTTCTCTACAAGATACACATCAGGGTACTTAGTTTTTTGAAGTTCATGTTCATAAAAGCCACCCTTAATGGGGTTGTTTTGAAAATCTTCAAGCAGGTAAGTGACTGGGTTTGTAAATTGCACTTTTGTAATTGTAAATATTTCAGTACTCCAGTTTGGTGTATAACCCTTTGCAAATTCACCTTTTATTTTACTAATACGTACATGATCACCAACTTTAAATTTTGCAGGTCCAGCAATTTTTATGTTACTATATACTGTACTTAATAATTTTGCTTCGTTTTCAAACGTCACATCAATTGGTTTCATTTTAATTGTTTTATGTTGTGTATTGTTATAATTTGTAACTAATTTTTGTAAAATATCAATCCATTTGTATGAGCCACGTAAACTAAATTCTTTAAACATTATAGATTTTAGTGTGCGATTAAACCGTTCAACTACACTTGCTTTTAAATTACTATAAGTAGAATAATGATTTATATTATATTTTTTCATTAAATTATAAAATTGTATATTGTAAAATTCTTTTCCGTGATCTGATTGTAAATTAACTGGAATACGTCCATGTTTAAAAATTTTTATCATAGCTTCAGTAAACGATGATTTTCCGAGTCATATTGTCCGTATGCATTTAAATTTAAATTTTTAGATGTGCGCGAACGTTTTATTATTCGACCAAATTTGTCAATCGACATTTTACAACTAGATGAAAGTAACTATGTATTAAACTATTATATTTGCCTCTCGTAATTCTTCCACAATAGACATAATTTCATTATTATGACCCGTATGACCAGCTGATTTCGAAGCTAATAGTAAACGTAATCTATCCACTAATTCGTTTGGGTTATCCCAATAAACGAACTCACGTTTAAAATTTGTGTAATTCATTAAACCAAAACCTACTGATTGAGATTTACTTGTATATGGTGCACCTCCAGTTGTTATGTATGGTTTTATTATGTGTAAATATTTATAATTTTGCGAACCTTTTATTGCACCATTGGAATCATAATTTCTACGATGAACATTTGTTTTTAATGCAATATCTAAGTAATTGTTTTCATCTTCTTTTTCGTAAGAAAGTGGTCTTTTTTTAAAAAGTAATTCATACAAACTATATGTTCCTTTATACCATTTATCGCCGACTTTAATGTCATTGTGTTCTATTTCAATTGGTGAATTACCAATCATGAAACGATCATGTTGATATCGAACACCATACACGGTATCAGAATCTTTAGCAGTTGCAAAGTGAAATAAATATGAACCAGCTATATCACCAAATTGTTGTTCTAATTGTTCTAATTCATTTTCAGGATCTTCAATTGTAAGTTCAGTTTCTTCAGGCTCTGATTCAAAAACCTCCTCATCTTCCAAGAAAGATACTTCAGGTTTTGTTTTATTTAAATATTCATCTTCTCAGAAAGATTCTTCTGTTTTTGTTTTATCTAAATTTACATTCGGTTTTCTATAGTACTTTACAGGGAATTCATTTTTTCGTTTTCCTAATAGTTTTGCTCTAGGAGAATTTAATGTGTCACTATCTTTTTTTTGCTTTTTTAATATCACTGCGTCACTTGGTTTTATTTGTTTGACAATCTCTTTTAAAGGTTCTGTTACCGGTTTAAATGTTTCTTGCAACAATTCTTCAGTTGCTATTTTACCATGTTTTAAAGCATTAAATTTTTTACGTATTGTATTGCTAACTTCTATAATATCTTTTAACGTTTTTTTCCCCTTAGTCATTATGTTAACTAATAGACGCTCAATCTCAAAATAAATATTTATTTACTGTTTCAAGCTTATAAATACAATGACAATTACAATAATAATTGTTATTAAAGGAATAATTATATCACATAAAATTCTTATTCCATCCATTTACAAAAATTATCAAAACCACAACGGTAACGCCCCTCGTGACTATCTTTGTCAATTACAACAAATCCGTACTTATCTTTCCAACAATGTGCACACAATTTTTTAAACTTTTCAAATGACATGTCTGTATTAACGTGATCGTTATATATATGTTTCAAATTCATTTCATCTTGTTTAAATAAAATTATTAAATTTGCATTGTCTCGAATTAAATGCTTTGGAATTTTTGCATATGATTGAGATAAATAGAATGAGTCAATTTTATTATGACGACCCATACTAAAATAATCTCGCATACAGTCTTGTTTATCGCACGCTACATCGTCAAATATAAACACTGAATTTAGTTTTGCATCTTTTGGTTTAACTATATCAATGTTTTCATTGTACGGAAAATAACCCATACCTTTTACACGTTGCAAACAATTTTCTAAAAATTTATATTTAGGCTGATGCAGAGATTTGGAATAAACATATACATTTGCATATTTTAACCCATTTTTATGCATTAGTAAACCTAAAATAACGTTTGTATTTCCACAGTTTGATGGACCGCATACAATACAACGAATAGTATTTGGTAAAAGGGGGCTGTGTCTAACTAATTTTTTATTTCAAAATTTTTAACGTCTAACTTTTGTTTTTGTTTAATAAACTTCATTTTAATTACTGAAAAGATATAAATAATGACTGCGTATTTATATATTTATTAGTCGCATACATGTTGTTATACGGGCAGGGATTGCTAAATAAAACAATAAATTCTCTCCCGGTTGAACTACACATCCCCGGATATCAGTATTGTGGACCTGGAACAAAACTTAGTGAAAGATTGGCAAGAGGAGACACAGGTATCAATCCGCTGGACGAGGCTTGTAAAGATCATGATATATCATATTCCAAACATAACAATTTAAAAGATAGACATCAAGCAGACTACATATTACAAGAAAAAGCTTGGCAACGAGTTCGTGCAAAAGACGCGTCGTTCGGGGAAAAAGCAGCGGCTTGGGCTGTAAGTAACGCAATGAAAGCAAAACGAAAATTTGGTATGGGGTCGTTTAATGGAGCCATTAAAGATGCGCGTATAGCATTAAAAAAATCTAAAGTTAAAGACCCTAAAAAAGCTATTAAAATTGCTCTGAAAGCAGAAAAAATGTCTATGAAATATAAAAAACCTAAACTAACATCCCGTATAATACCAGTTCCAGTTTATCTGCAACTGGAGCTCTTGCCGGAGGTGCGGCTGGTATTGCTAAAGCGGTAAATAGTGCATCAGCTGCGAAAAAAAAATTAGTCGAAGCTGAAAGACATAATCGACAAATGGAGGCCATTGCATTAGGAAAACAGGGTAGTGGACTATATCTGCGACCATATAAGAAAGGATTGGGGCTTTTTTTAACATCAAAAAACTGCCAAAAAGGGCGTTAAACGATTTAGAGTTAAAAAAATTTGCAAAAAATATTCCATACTTTCGAGGAGTCTACATGCGTAACGCCCTACCAAAAAAACCAAAAATAAATGAATGTGCAATTATAAACTTAGATGACAGAGATGGACCGGGAAGCCATTGGGTAGCGTTTGTAAAACGAGATCGAGAAGTAATATATTTTGATAGTTTTGGAAACTTACCGCCGCCACAAGAACTTGTAAAATATTTTGGTCCCAATGTAAATCTCCAATATAATTATAAACAATATCAAAAATATAACACATATAATTGTGGTCATTTATGTATAAACTTTCTTATAAATACTATAAAATAAATAAAAATATTATCATTTACAAATATGTCTTTGACTATAACACTTACTGGTAATACGTCTGAGATAAGTACAGATTTTTTTCCGCCAATTGAGTTGGATGATGATTATTGTATTGGTCTAGTAGATTTTGAAACGTATCACTCGATACCAAACATTGACGTTCATAATAACAAATTTTATTATAATAAAAATAAAAAATTTGAAATCCCCATTGGGTCTTATGAAATTGATGATATAAATAATTATATACGTGTAAAAGTGTGTGATCCAAATGCAGAATTTGTTTCAATAAGTAACGAAATTAAAAGAGAATCACGTGGACAAAAACAAAACTTTTTCACTTTACGCCCTAATAATAATACATTAAAATGTGAAATAAAAAGTACTCTAGAAATAGATTTTACACCTAATGATTGCATTGGACCATTATTAGGTTTTTTAAAAAAAGTCTTAAAACCTATTGAACTACACGAATCGGACTTGCCGGTAAATATAACAAAAGTAAATTCTATATTAATTGAATGTAATATTGTGAATGGTGCATATAAGAACAATGAAATTATGCATACTGTATACAGTTTTCATCCGTCGTGCGCTCCTGGCTTTAAAATATCCGAAGTACCAGCAAATGTTATTTATTTACCAGTCAACACTCGAACAATAAACAACATTACGCTAAGCATTATAGATCAAGACGGTGATTTAGTTAATTTTCGAGGAGAGCTAATTACAGTAAAATTACATTTGAAAAAAATATAATATGGGAATTGTATATAAAAGAGTTTTAAATACACATAATAAACGCATTCGTCGTCAAACTTCAAAGAGGTTAACACGTGAAAATATAAACTTTTTAATACAGCAGGGGTTCAAAATTAAAAATGAGCAATATTCTGCAAATTAATTCAGCCATTGAGTACGATAATTCTATTTCACGAAAAGAATTACATACATATCAACCATATATTGCTACAACTATTAATAATAGTGACGAAATTCGTATACAAATTCAACAACAAGATATATATACAAATCCCAGTGAAAGTTACTTGTATATTGAGGGACAACTCAAAAAACCTGATGGTACCGACCCTCCAGCAGATACAAAAATAACAAACAAAGTTTATTTGAAGAAATAAGATATGCTCTAAATGGTATCGATATTGAAAAAAATAAATTAGTTGGAATATGTAGTACTATGAAAGGATATGTTTTGTTAAATAGTGCAGAATATCAAGCGCTGGAAAATGCTGGTTGGGGACTAAAGTCTAATAAAATAGATTCACATGGAAATTTTAACGTTTGCATTCCTCTACGAACTTTACTCGGATTTGCTGAAGACCATAATAAAATTATTATAAATATTAAACAAGAACTTATTTTAATACGTGCTCGTAATGATTTAAATGTTTACACGTCTTCTGCTGAATTAAAATTATCTTTAAATAAAATAAAATGGTGTGTTCCACATATTTTTGTTGATGATAAGCAACGATTAAAATTGTTAAAAGTTTTGGAAAATAATATTAATTTACCAATTGCATTTAGAAGTTGGGATTTATATGAATACCCATCTATACCTCAGTCAAGAAAAATTGTGTGGCCTATTAAAACTTCAAATGCTCTTGAAAAACCGCGTTTTCTAATATTTGGATTACAAACTGATAAAAAAAATAAATATGAAAAAGATGCAAGTCACTTTGATCATTGTAAATTAACAAATTTTAAATTGTACTTAAATTCGGTTTGTTATCCGTATGAGAACTTAAATTTGGATTTTACAATTAATCAATATGCACTAGCATATCATATGTTTTGTCAATTACAAAATTCTTTTTATGGACGAGAAACTACTCCGTTTTTGAATTTAGAAGAATTTAAAAACATTGCTCCGTTAATTGTAATTGACTGTAGTAACCAAAATGAGTCAATAAAATCTGCGTCGGTTGACGTCAGAGTTGAATTTGAATCCAGTGAAAATTTCCCCGCTAAAACGGCTGCTTACTCTCTCATAATACACGATCGTATTGTTGAATATAACCCACTATCAGGGAGCATAAAAGCAATAGTTTAAATTTTGACTTCGAGCAAGATGGAACTCATTGTTGATATACAAGGCTTTCAAGCAACTAACTATATTATAGTGCCTAAAGAAATTGCCGTACTGTTAAGAGACGGTTCTAAATTACAACATTTTCTTGTAAAACCTCCGTTCGCATGGGCTGATTTACCTCAACAAAATAAAAAAACTGCAATTTGGTTGTACCGCAATCATCATGGACTACGATAGAGCGATGGACACATTGATTATGGAGACATGTGTGATATTTTACGAAAAATATTGCAAACAGCTAATAAAATATATGTGAAAGGTGCAAATAAAAAAGAATTTTTGAAGTGGTACAATTTAAACAACTGTGAAATAATAAATTTAAAGGAATTTAATGAGTGTAAATCTTTAAAAAAGTGTTTATCTCTTCGCAGATGTTTTGAACATTGTGAACCTTATGTATGTGCAATGAGCAATGTATACAAAATTAAAAATCTGTTAGACGATAATAATAAAACTATGTATGATGATTTATAAATAAAAAAACAACTTTAAACATAATAAATGTTTTATTTTATTTTCAGATTCTACATCATTTATTTTTATATAAACAAGTCTGACATTTTTTTCTCAATACATTTAATATCTCTATACAATTTTATTGCATTTTTCAACTCTTCTTTTTTACGATTAAATATTTTTCTTTTATACCTACAAATTTATTTAACATTATAAAATTCAACATCTTTCTGCACAATTTCAGGATAATAATACATTAGTTCAGTTATACCTAATTTACATAAGCTATTATCTATGTTTAATAACTTATCAATATTACAACAAAATTCTACAAAAATGTTATTATTATTACACTCTAGTGCTCTTTTAACAATAGTATTATAATAATTATAAAAGTCTAAATATTGTAACTCATTTATAGCGTTTTGTATGATATACTTTAAATTAATCAATTCTTTATACGATTCTGCACCCAAGCATAACTCATTAGTATTATTTCCACTTTTTAACGAAATTACTGGTTTATTATTAACAAAATAAAAATATATATTATAATTATTTAACATTTCATAATCAATATTATTCTCACCATTAAAGTAAGATGAAATTGCTATATTTTGTTGCATAAATTGCATCCATTCTAATAAAGTGAAATTAATACCCGAGTAAGAAAAATTATTTGTTAGTTTAACAGTTATTTGAAATTGATTTAGCGGGTCTATTCCTACACTAATCCATTTTGTTAAACTTTTATTTAATGGATACCTTAATTCGTTAAGTAGTTTATTTATATTCCACGCTTTAGACGTCTGTTCTTCCACTTGATTGTTTGAAGATTTGGAAACAAGTTGGTTATTTGGTTTTAAAAATTCTGCTAACGTTTCATCCTCCAAAACTGACATATATTGTTGAGTGGTCGCCTCTTCAGGCATCATTGGCTCAGCAGTTGACACTTGTTCATGTCTTATTCGTTTAGCTGATACTTCAACTGTATGAGGTTGAATTCGTTTTTTTGATGCATATGTTCCACTGGGATATTGTTTATTTTGGCGAACCATCTTTAAACAGTAATTAAAAATAATTAAAAATAATTTAAAAAATAAAAATGTTAACTTACATTTTAATCGGATACAAACACGTTCAACACTAACAAACAAGTGAGTGCAATCGTTTATGATGTTTTCTTTTATATTTTTTATCTCTACTCCCACCAAATTAATATAAAATCTCAATTCGTTTTTGATGCCTCGAGTCACAGGAAATGTACATGCTTTAAAAAATATGTGAATTTTAATCACTAAAATTGTTGTCAAAATTAATATTGCGAAATATTTTATCTAGCAACGCTGAATTGAAGATACATCCTGCAGAAATTATCATAAGTATGTGAATGTTAATCACTAAAATTGTTGTCAAAATTAATATTGCGAAATATTTTATCTAGCGACGCTGAATTGTAGATACATCCTGCAGAAATTATCATAAACGTATACTTATCGTACACGAAATAAAATCCATATTTTTTAATGTGACATATTATTTTATTATACATATATGTATACATAGGTAATTAAAATATAGTTCAATTTTACATGATTTTTAATTAGTTTCATATACTACTACATAATTTCGGGTGAATTACATAAACATTGTTAAGTCCCTGGTAATATATACAACTAGTTTTATAACAAGTTATTGTGCCAGGAAGTAGAGTAGTTGGAGGCATAAATGTCCAAGTAAACTTTCCTTCGCAACCAGGGCACTTCCTAGGCAGTCCTTTACATCCAAGTTTTGAACAATAAGTACACATTATTGGTTTGGTTTGCGACATTGTGTTAAGCTAGAAAACAAAAATTATTTCTAAGTATAAAAATATATAAGTATATAATATTAATTACCTGATTATTCCTCTTGTTGCGAGCAAATAATAAAATTAAAAGTTGTTTCCACAGCTGTATTCGTATTTACAGTAAAATTCGCATCTACAAATGATTGAGACGATTTGCCATATGTTGCAAAATGAGCTTTGGTTTTATTTAGTTTTTTTGATGGCTTATCAGTTTCATCAATCTCATTGCAGTCGTTGCTGTCGTCGTTATCACTATACATACTACTACATCCGTCTATGGCAGTACGAGAAATATTTTTTGATCTGATTTGTTTATACGTTGTAATAAATAATTTTGTAATGCTATTATTATTTATTAAATTTAATTCTTTTGCTACTGAGCAATTTGGATTCACAATACAAAAGTCGCCTCCATGATTACCCCATGAACGTAAATCATTTTCGCCAGGATAAAGTAAAATTTGAATTTCACTCTCACTATTATTAGTTATAGGTAATTTATTTAACTTTATTATATTTGATTCTATTGTTATTAAATGTAAATGAAATTTAATGTGATTTGTATATTTTTCGAACACATTTTTTGGTATAAACCACGTTACATTGTTACCATTAATTTCGACTTTTAATTTATTGTGTATATTAATATGATATTGTGATATTACGGGATCAAATAATCTAAGTTGACCAAAAATATTATTACCCAAATAAACACAATTTCTTGCGTACTCCATTGTTCTATTTTATTATTATTAGAAAGGAGAATTATTGTTGTTTATTCCAGTTTAACACTCAGCTATATACTAAGTGTAAAGAATACATTGTGTACGTATTTATATAAGATTTGTTGATTAAACGAGTTTAAAATGTTGGTGCATCATGCCAATTATTAAGAAAACATCTTAATATAATAACACCTGTTGATATATTTATTAACAATACAAGCTATGTCATCTGTTGTGTTTTTTCCAAATATTTTTTACACTTTTTCCTTATAAATACGGCATTTCTGATGTACGACATGTGATAAGACATGTGAGTGAGTGAGATAAGCCATATACATTGTTCTAGAAAAAATTATGCTCTGGGTTTTTTATTTTTTACACTTTTTCCTTATAAAATACGGCGGTCATGTAATATCTCCGAGTGTTACTAAAGATAGGTAATACAATAAAAATTATACTTTTGGTTTTTTCCAAATATTTTTTACATGTAATACGTCATTTCCGACACATCTTCAAGACGTTTGTGATTAAAACTCTCTTCCGGCCCTTATTCTTAATTTTTCTTAATCATCTTAATCTATCTACTACCTGGTATCACCTTTACTACATATTACCTTTATTACCTGTTATTAATATTACCTGTTGTCACGTTTACTACGTATTACCTGAACTACGTATTACCTTACTATTTTACTACGTATTACCTGTTATCGCCTTTACTACGTACCACCTGTACTACGTATTACCTTACTATTTTACTACGTATTACCTGTTATCAGCTACGTATCACCTGTACTACGTATTACCTTTACTACGATATAGTATTAGACAAAGACAACCACAAATTTATGAATGAACTATCGCGTTCTCTCTCGCACTCATTGGCTCTTATGCACCAGCCACCGGGTGGCTGGTCTAGAACTCTCTATCTTTCCCTACTCATATTCATGTATATGTCGTGTGTAATGGCTTATGTTTGCAAAATCAAGATAAAATAGCTGTTTTCAGCTTGCAAAAACATACAAAATGCTGTTTTCAAGTATTTAAACTGTCATATTCATGTTTCTGTCGTGTATAATGGCTAATGTTGGTGAAATCTAGATAAAATTTCTGTTTTAAGGATGCAAAAGCATTCACAACACCGTTTTTAAGTATACAAACTGTCATATTCATGTATATGTCGTGTGTAATGGCTTATGTTTGCAAACTCAAGATAAAATAGCTGTTTTCAGCTTGCAAAAACATACAAAATGCTGTTTTCAAGTATTTAAACTGTCATATTCATGTTTCTGTCGTGTATAATGGCTAATGTTGGTGAAATCAAGATAAAATTGCAGTTTTAAGCATGCAAAAGCATACAAAACACCGTTTTTAAGTATACAAACTGTCATATTCATGTATATGTCGTGAGTAATGGCTTATGTTTGCAAAATCAAGATAATATAGCTGTTTTCAGCATGCAAAAACATACAAAATGCTGTTTTCAAGTATTTAAACTGTCATATTCATGTTTATGTCGTGTATAATGGCTAATGTTGGTAAAATCAAGATAAAATTGCTGTTTTAAGCATGCAAAAGCATACGAAACACCGTTTTTAAGTATACAAACTGTCATATTCATGTATATGTCGTGAGTAATGGCATATGTTTGCAAAATCAAGATAAAATAGCTGTTTTCAGCATGCAAAAACATACAAAATGCTGTTTTCAAGTATTTAAACTGTCATATTCATGTTTATGTCGTGTATAATGGCTAATGTTGGTGAAATTAAGATAAAATTGCTGTTTTAAGCATGCAAAAGCATACGAAACACCGTTTTTAAGTATACAAACTGTCATATTCCTGTATATGTCGTGTGTAATGGCTTATGTTTGCAAAATCAAGATAAAATAGCTGCTTTCAGCTTGCAAAAACAAACAAAATGCTGCTTTCATGTATTTAAACTGTCATATTCATGATTCTGTCGTGTATAATGGCTAATGTTGGTGAAATCAAGATAAAATTGCAGTTTTAAGCATGCAAAAGCATACAAAACACCGTTTTCAAGTATACAAACTGTCATATTCATGTATATGTCGTGTGTAATGGCTTATGTTTGCAAAATCAAGATAAAATAGCTGTTTCAGCTTGCAAAAACATACAAAATGCTGTTTTCATGTATTTAAACTGTCATATTCATGATTCTGTCGTGCATAATGGCTAATGTTGGTAAAATCAAGATAAAATTGCAGTTTTAAGCATGCAAAAGCATACAAAACACCGTTTTTAAGTATACAAACTGTCATATTCATGTACATGTCGTGTGTAATGGCTTATGTTTGCAAAATCAAGATAAAATACCTGTTTCAGCTTGCAAAAACATACAAAATGCTGTTTTCAAGTATTTAAACTGTCATATTCATGTTTCTGTCGTGTATAATGGCTAATGTTGGTGAAATTAAGATAAAATTGCAGTTTTAAGCATGCAAAAGCATACAAAACACCGTTTTGTCGTGTGTAATTGCTTATGTTTGCAAAATCAAGATAAAATAGCTGTTTTCAGCTTGCAAGAACATACAAAATGCTGATTTCAATTATTTAAACTGTCATATTCAAGTTTATGTCGTGTATAATGGCTAATGTTGGTGAAATCAAGATAAAATTGCAGTTTTAAGCATAAAAAGCATACATAACACCGTTTTTAAGTATACAAACTGTCATATTCATGTATATGTCGTGTGTAATGGCTTATGTTTGCAAAATCAAGATAAAATAGCTGTTTTCAGCTTGCAAAAACATACAAAATGCTGTTTTCAAGTATTTAAACTGTCTTATTCATGTTTCTGTCGTATATAATGGCTAATGTTGGTGAAATCAAGATAAAATTGCAGTTTTAAGCATGCAAAAGCATACAGAACACCGTTTTTAAGTATACAAACTGTCAAATTCATGTACATGTCGTGTGTAATGGATTATGTTTGTAAAATCAAGATAAAATAGCTGTTTTCAGCTTGCAAAAACAAACAAAATGCTGTTTTCAAGTATTTAAACTGTCATATTCATGTTTCTGTCGTGTATAATGGCTAATGTTAGTGAAATCAAGATAAAATTGCTGTTTTAAACATGCAAAAGCATACAAAATACCGTTTTTAAGTATACAAACTGTCATATTCATGTATATGTCGTGTGTAATGGCTTATGTTGCAAAATCAAGATAAAATAGCTGTTTTTAGCTTGCAAAAACATACAAAATGCTGTTTTCAAGTATTTAAACTGTCATATTCATGTTTCTGTCGTGCATAATGGCTAATGTTGGTGGAATCAAGATAAAATTGCAGTTTTAAGCATGCAAAAGCATACAAAACACCGTTTTTAAGTATACAAACTATCATATTCATGTATATGTCGTGTGTGTTGGTTTATGTTTGCAAAATCAAGATATAATAGCTGTTTTCAGCTTGCAAAAACATGCAAAATGCTGTTTTCAAGAATTTAAACTGTCATATTCATGTTTCTGTCGTGTGTAATGGCTAATGTTGGTGAAATCAAGATAAATTTCCAGTTTTAGGCATGCAAAAGCATACAAATACCGTTTTTAAGTACACAAACAGTGATATTTAGTATATGTCGTGTGTAATGGCTTATGTTTGCAAAATCAAGATAAAATAGCTGTTTTCAGCTAGCAAAAACATACAAAATGCTGTTTTCAAGTATTTAAACTGTCATATTCATGATTCTGTCGTGTATAATGGCTAATGTTGGTGAAATCAAGATAAAATTGCAGTTTTAAGCATGCAAAAGCATACAAAACACCGTTTTCAAGTATACAAACTGTCATATTCATGTATATGTCGTGTGTAATGGCTTATGTTTGCAAAATCAAGATAAAATAGCTGTTTCAGCTTGCAAAAACATACAAAATGCTGTTTTCATGTATTTAAACTGTCATATTCATGATTCTGTCGTGCATAATGGCTAATGTTGGTAAAATCAAGATAAAATTGCAGTTTTAAGCATGCAAAAGCATACAAAACACCGTTTTTAAGTATACAAACTGTCATATTCATGTACATGTCGTGTGTAATGGCTTATGTTTGCAAAATCAAGATAAAATACCTGTTTCAGCTTGCAAAAACATACAAAATGCTGTTTTCAAGTATTTAAACTGTCATATTCATGTTTCTGTCGTGTATAATGGCTAATGTTGGTGAAATTAAGATAAAATTGCAGTTTTAAGCATGCAAAAGCATACAAAACACCGTTTTGTCGTGTGTAATTGCTTATGTTTGCAAAATCAAGATAAAATAGCTGTTTTCAGCTTGCAAGAACATACAAAATGCTGATTTCAATTATTTAAACTGTCATATTCAAGTTTATGTCGTGTATAATGGCTAATGTTGGTGAAATCAAGATGAAATTGCAGTTTTAAGCATGAAAAGCATACATAA
This sequence comes from Poecilus cupreus, assembly GCA_963942605.1. Taxonomy (NCBI): domain Eukaryota; kingdom Metazoa; phylum Arthropoda; class Insecta; order Coleoptera; family Carabidae; genus Poecilus; species Poecilus cupreus. Next base: position 26,186 of record CAWWDY010001358.1, read on the forward strand.
CACCGTTTTTAAGTATACAAACTGTCATATTCATGTATATGTCGTGTGTAATGGCTTATGTTTGCAAAATCAAGATAAAATAGCTGTTTTCAGCTTGCAAAAACATACAAAATGCTGTTTTCAAGTATTTAAACTGTCATATTCATGTTTCTGTCGTATATAATGGCTAATGTTGGTGAAATCAAGATAAAATTGCAGTTTTAAGCATGCAAAAGCATACAGAACACCGTTTTTAAGTATACAAACTGTCAAATTCATGTACATGTCGTGTGTAATGGATTATGTTTGTAAAATCAAGATAAAATAGCTGTTTTCAGCTTGCAAAAACAAACAAAATGCTGTTTTCAAGTATTTAAACTGTCATATTCATGTTTCTGTCGTGTGTAATGGCTAATGTTGGTGAAATCAAGATAAAATTCCAGTTTTAAGCATGCAAAAGCATACAAAACACCGTTTTTAAGTATACAAACAGTCATATTTATGTATATGTCGTGTGTAATGGCTTATGTTGCAAAATCAAGATAAAATAGCTGTTTTTAGCTTGCAAAAACATACAAAATGCTGTTTTCAAGTATTTAAACTGTCATATTCATGTTTCTGTCGTGCATAATGGCTAATGTTGGTGGAATCAAGATAAAATTGCAGTTTTAAGCATGCAAAAGCATACAAAACACCGTTTTTAAGTATACAAACTATCATATTCATGTATATGTTGTGTGTGTTGGTTTATGTTTGCAAAATCAAGATATAATAGCTGTTTTCAGCTTGCAAAAACATGCAAAATGCTGTTTTCAAGAATATAAACTGTCATATTCATGTTTCTGTCGTGTGTAATGGCTAATGTTGGTGAAATCAAGATAAATTTCCAGTTTTAGGCATGCAAAAGCATACAAAACACCGTTTTTAAGTACACAAACAGTGATATTTAGTATATGTCGTGTGTAATGGCTTATGTTTGCAAAATCAAGATAAAATAGCTGTTTTCAGCTTGCAAGAACATACAAAATGCTGTTTTCAAGTATTTATGTTTATGTTCATGTTTATGTCGTGTATAATGACTAATGTTGGTGAAATCAAGATAAAATTGCAGTTTTAAGCATGAAAAGCATACATAACACCGTTTTTAAGTATACAAACTCTCATATTCATGTATATGTCGTGTGTAATGGCTTATGTTTGCAAAATCAAGATAAAAAAGCTGTTTTGAGCTTGCAAAAACATACAAAATGCTGTTTTCAAGTATTTAAACTGTCATATTCATGTTTCTGTCGTGTATAATGGCTAATGTTTGTGAAATCAAGATAAAATTGCAGTTTTAAGCATGCAAAAGCATACACAACACCGTTTTTAAGTATATAAACTGTCATATTTATGTATATGTCGTGTTTAATAGTTAAAATAGCTGTTTTCAGCTTGCAAAAAAATACAAAATGCTGTTTTCAAGTATTTAAACTGTCATATTCATGTTTCTGTCGTATATTATGGCTAATGTTGGTGATATTAAGATAAAATTGCTGTTTTAAGAATGCAAAAGCATGCAAAATACCGTTTTTAAGTATACAATTTGTCATATTCATGTATATGTCGTGTGTAATGGCTTATGTTTGCAAAATCAATATAAAATAGCTGTTTTCAGCTTGCAAAAACATACAAAATGCTGTTTTCAAGTATTTAAACTGTCATATTCATGTTTCTGTCGTGTATAATGGCTAATGTTGGTGAAATCAAGATAAAATTGCAGTTTTAAACATGCAAAAGCATACAAAACACCGTTTTTAAGTATACAAACTATCATATTTATGTATATGTCTTGTGTATTGGCTTATGTTTGCAAAATCAAGATAAAATAGCTGTTTTCAGCTTGCAAAAACATGAAAAATGCTATTTTCAAGAATTTAAACTGTCATATTCATGTTTCTGTCGTGTGTAATGGCTAATGTTGGTGAAATCAAGATAAAATTCCAGTTTTAAGCATGCAAAAGCATACAAAACACCGTTTTTAAGTATACAAACAGTCATATTTATGTATATGTCGTGTGTAATGGCTTATGTTGCAAAATCAAGATAAAATAGCTGTTTTTAGCTTGCAAAAACATACAAAATGCTGTTTTCAAATATATAAACTGTCATATTCATGTTTCTGTCGTGTATAATGGTTAATGTTGGTGAAATCAAGATAAAATTGCTGTTTTAAGCATGCAAAAGCATACAAAACACCCTTTTTAAGTATACAATTTGTCATATTCATGTATATGTCGTGTGTAATGGCTTATGTTTGCAAAATCAATATAAAATAGCTGTTTTCAGCTTGCAAAAACCTACAAAATGCTGTTTTCAAGTATTTAAACTGTCATATTCATGTTTCTGTCGTGTATAATGGCTAATGTTGGTGAAATCAAGATAAAATTGCAGTTTTAAACATGCAAAAGCATACAAAACACCGTTTTTAAGTATACAAACTATCATATTCATGTATATGTCGTGTGTATTGGCTTATGTTTGCAAAATCAAGATAAAATAGCTGTTTTCAGCTAGCAAAAACATGAAAAATGCTGTTTTCAAGAATTTAAACTGTCATATTCATGTTTCTGTCGTGTGTAATGGCTAATGTTGGTGAAATCAAGATAAAATTCCAGTTTTAAGCATGCAAAAGCATACAAAACACCGTTTTTAAGTATACAAACTGTCATATTTATGTATATGTCGTGTGTAATGGCTTATGTTTGCAAAATCAAGATAAAATAGCTGTTTTTAGCTTGCAAAAACATACAAAATGCTGTTTTCAAATATATAAACTGTCATATTCATGTTTCTGTCGCGTATAATGGTTAATGTTGGTGAAATCAAGATAAAATTGCTGTTTTAAGCATGCAAAAGCATACAAAACACCGTTTTTAAGTATACAAACTGTCATATTCATGAACATGTCGTGTGTAATGGCTTATGATTGCAAAATCAAGATATAATAGCTGTTTTCAGCTTGCAAAAACATACAAAATGCTGTTTTCAAGTATTTAAACTGTCATATTCATGTTTCTGTCGTGCATAATGGCTAATGTTTGTGAAATCAGGATAAAATTGCAGTTTTAAGCATGCAAAAGCATACACAACACCGTTTTTAAGTATATAAACTGTCATATTCATGTATATGTCGTGTTTAATGGCTTATGTTTGCAAAATCAAGATAAAATAGCTGTTTTCAGCTTGCAAAAAAATACAAAATGCTGTTTTCAAGTATTTAAACAGTCATATTCATGGTTCTGTCGTGTATTATGGTTATTGTTGGTGATATTAAGATAAAATTGCTGTTTTAAGAATGCAAAAGCATACAAAATACCGTTTTTAAGTATACAAACAGTCATATTCATGTATATGTCGTGTGTAATGGCTTATGTTTGCAAAATCAAGATAAAATAGCTGTTTTCAGCTTGCAAAAACATGAAAAATGCTGTTTTCAAGAATTTAAACTGTCATATTCATGTTTCTGTCGTGTGTAATGGCTAATGTTGGTGAAATCAAGATAAAATTCCAGTTTTAAGCATGCAAAAGCATACAAAACACCGTTTTTAAGTATACAAACAGTCATATTTATGTATATGTCGTGTGAAATGGCTTATGTTTGCAAAATCCAGATAAAATAGCTGTTTTCAGCTTGCAAAAACATACAAAATGCTGTTTTCAAGTATTTAAACTATCATATTCATGTTTCTGTCGTGTATAATGGCTAATGTTGGTGAAATCAAGATAAAATTGCAGTTTTAAACATGCAAAAGCATACAAAACACCGTTTTTAAGTATACAAACTATCATATTTATGTATATGTCGTGTGTATTGGCTTATGTTTGCAAAATCAAGATAAAATAGCTGTTTTCAGCTTGCAAAAACATGAAAAATGCTGTTTTCAAGAATTTAAACTGTCATATTCATGTTTCTGTCGTGTGTAATAGCTAATGTTGGTGAAATCAAGATAAAATTCCAGTTTTAAGCATGCAAAAGCATACAAAACACCGTTTTTAAGTATACAAACAGTCATATTTATGTATATGTCGTGTGTAATGGCTTATGTTTGCAAAATCAAGATAAAATAGCTGTTTTCAGCTTGCAAAAACATACAAAATGCTGTTTTCAAGTATTTAAATTGTCATAATCATGTTTCTGTCGTGTATAATGGCTAATGTTTGTGAAATCAAGATAAAATTGCAGTTTTAAGCATGCAAAAGCATACACAACACCGTTTTTAAGTATATAAACTGTCATATTCATGTATATGTCGTGTTTAATGGCTTATGTTTGCAAAATCAAGATAAAATAGCTGTTTTCAGCTTGCAAAAAAATACAAAATGCTGTTTTCAAGTATTTAAACTGTCATATTCATGTTTCTGTCGTGTATTATGGCTAATGTTGGTGATATTAAGATAAAATTGCTGTTTTAAGAATGCAAAAGCATACAAAATACCGTTTAAGTATACAATTTGTCATATTCATGTATATGTCGTGTGTAATGGCTTATGTTTGCAAAATCAAGATAAAATTGCTGTTTTCAGCTTGCAAAAACATACAAAATGCTGTTTTCAAGTATTTAAACTGTCATATTCATGTTTCTGTCGTGTATAATGGCTAATGTTGGTGAAATCAAGATAAAATTGCAGTTTTAAACATGCAAAAGCATACAAAACACCGTTTTTAAGTATACAAACTATCATATTTATGTATATGTCTTGTGTATTGGCTTATGTTTGCAAAATCAAGATAAAATAGCTGTTTTCAGCTTGCAAAAACATGAAAAATGCTATTTTCAAGAATTTAAACTGTCATATTCATGTTTCTGTCGTGTGTAATGGCTAATGTTGGTGAAATCAAGATAAAATTCCAGTTTTAAGCATGCAAAAGCATACAAAACACCGTTTTTAAGTATACAAACAGTCATATTTATGTATATGTCGTGTGTAATGGCTTATGTTGCAAAATCAAGATAAAATAGCTGTTTTTAGCTTGCAAAAACATACAAAATGCTGTTTTCAAATATATAAACTGTCATATTCATGTTTCTGTCGTGTATAATGGTTAATGTTGGTGAAATCAAGATAAAATTGCTGTTTTAAGCATGCAAAAGCATACAAAACACCCTTTTTAAGTATACAATTTGTCATATTCATGTATATGTCGTGTGTAATGGCTTATGTTTGCAAAATCAATATAAAATAGCTGTTTTCAGCTTGCAAAAACCTACAAAATGCTGTTTTCAAGTATTTAAACTGTCATATTCATGTTTCTGTCGTGTATAATGGCTAATGTTGGTGAAATCAAGATAAAATTGCAGTTTTAAACATGCAAAAGCATACAAAACACCGTTTTTAAGTATACAAACTATCATATTCATGTATATGTCGTGTGTATTGGCTTATGTTTGCAAAATCAAGATAAAATAGCTGTTTTCAGCTAGCAAAAACATGAAAAATGCTGTTTTCAAGAATTTAAACTGTCATATTCATGTTTCTGTCGTGTGTAATGGCTAATGTTGGTGAAATCAAGATAAAATTCCAGTTTTAAGCATGCAAAAGCATACAAAACACCGTTTTTAAGTATACAAACTGTCATATTTATGTATATGTCGTGTGTAATGGCTTATGTTTGCAAAATCAAGATAAAATAGCTGTTTTTAGCTTGCAAAAACATACAAAATGCTGTTTTCAAATATATAAACTGTCATATTCATGTTTCTGTCGCGTATAATGGTTAATGTTGGTGAAATCAAGATAAAATTGCTGTTTTAAGCATGCAAAAGCATACAAAACACCGTTTTTAAGTATACAAACTGTCATATTCATGAACATGTCGTGTGTAATGGCTTATGATTGCAAAATCAAGATATAATAGCTGTTTTCAGCTTGCAAAAACATACAAAATGCTGTTTTCAAGTATTTAAACTGTCATATTCATGTTTCTGTCGTGCATAATGGCTAATGTTTGTGAAATCAGGATAAAATTGCAGTTTTAAGCATGCAAAAGCATACACAACACCGTTTTTAAGTATATAAACTGTCATATTCATGTATATGTCGTGTTTAATGGCTTATGTTTGCAAAATCAAGATAAAATAGCTGTTTTCAGCTTGCAAAAAAATACAAAATGCTGTTTTCAAGTATTTAAACAGTCATATTCATGGTTCTGTCGTGTATTATGGTTATTGTTGGTGATATTAAGATAAAATTGCTGTTTTAAGAATGCAAAAGCATACAAAATACCGTTTTTAAGTATACAAACAGTCATATTCATGTATATGTCGTGTGTAATGGCTTATGTTTGCAAAATCAAGATAAAATAGCTGTTTTCAGCTTGCAAAAACATGAAAAATGCTGTTTTCAAGAATTTAAACTGTCATATTCATGTTTCTGTCGTGTGTAATGGCTAATGTTGGTGAAATCAAGATAAAATTCCAGTTTTAAGCATGCAAAAGCATACAAAACACCGTTTTTAAGTATACAAACAGTCATATTTATGTATATGTCGTGTGTAATGGCTTATGTTTGCAAAATCCAGATAAAATAGCTGTTTTCAGCTTGCAAAAACATACAAAATGCTGTTTTCAAGTATTTAAACTATCATATTCATGTTTCTGTCGTGTATAATGGCTAATGTTGGTGAAATCAAGATAAAATTGCAGTTTTAAACATGCAAAAGCATACAAAACACCGTTTTTAAGTATACAAACTATCATATTTATGTATATGTCGTGTGTATTGGCTTATGTTTGCAAAATCAAGATAAAATAGCTGTTTTCAGCTTGCAAAAACATGAAAAATGCTGTTTTCAAGAATTTAAACTGTCATATTCATGTTTCTGTCGTGTGTAATGGCTAATGTTGGTGAAATCAAGATAAAATTCCAGTTTTAAGCATGCAAAAGCATACAAAACACCGTTTTTAAGTATACAAACAGTCATATTTATGTATATGTCGTGTGTAATGGCTTATGTTTGCAAAATCAAGATAAAATAGCTGTTTTCAGCTTGCAAAAACATACAAAATGCTGTTTTCAAGTATTTAAATTGTCATAATCATGTTTCTGTCGTGTATAATGGCTAATGTTTGTGAAATCAAGATAAAATTGCAGTTTTAAGCATGCAAAAGCATACACAACACCGTTTTTAAGTATATAAACTGTCATATTCATGTATATGTCGTGTTTAATGGCTTATGTTTGCAAAATCAAGATAAAATAGCTGTTTTAAGCTTGCAAAAAAATACAAAATGCTGTTTTCAAGTATTTAAACTGTCATATTCATGTTTCTGTCGTGTATTATGGCTAATGTTGGTGATATTAAGATAAAATTGCTGTTTTAAGAATGCAAAAGCATACAAAATACCGTTTAAGTATACAATTTGTCATATTCATGTATATGTCGTGTGTAATGGCTTATGTTTGCAAAATCAAGATAAAATTGCTGTTTTCAGCTTGCAAAAACATACAAAATGCTGTTTTCAAGTATTTAAACTGTCATATTCATGTTTCTGTCGTGTATAATGGCTAATGTTGGTGAAATCAAGATTAAATTGCAGTTTTAAACATGCAAAAGCATACAAAACACCGTTTTTAAGTATACAAACTATCATATTCATGTATATGTCGTGTGCATTGGCTTATGTTTGCAAAATCAAGATAAAATAGCTGTTTTCAGCTTGCAAAAACATGAAAAATGCTGTTTTCAAGAATTTAAACTGTCATATTCATGTTTCTGTCGTGTGTAATGGCTAATGTTGGTGAAATCAAGATAAAATTCTAGTTTTAAGCATGCAAAAGCATACAAAACACCGTTTTTAAGTATACAAACTGTAATATTTATGCATATGTCGTATGTAATGGCTTATGTTTGCAAAATCAAGGTAAAATAGCTGTTTTCAGCTTGCAAAAACATACAAAATGCTGTTTTCAAGTATATAAACTGTCATATTCATGTTTCTGTCGTGTATAATGGCTAATGTTGGTGAAATCAAGATAAAATTGCTGTTTTAAACATACAAAAGCATACAAAACACAGTTTTTAAGTATACAAACTGTCATATTCATGTATATGTCGTGTGTAATGGCTTATGTTTGCAAAATCAAGACAAAATAGCTGTTGTTAGCTTGCAAAAACATACAAAATGCTGTTTTAAAGTATTTAAACTGTCATATTCATGTTTCTGTCGTGTATAATGGCTAATGTTGGTGAAATCAAGATAAAATTGCAATTTTATGCATGCAAAAGCATACAAAACACGGTATTAAGTATACAAACTGTCATATTCATGTATATGTCGTGTGTAATGGCTTATGTTTGCAAAATCAAGATAAAATAGCTGTTTTCAGCTTGCAAAAACATACAAAATGCTGTTTTCAAGTATTTAAACTGTCATATTCATGTTTCTGTCGTGTATAATGGCTAATGTTAGTGAAATCAAGATAAAATTGCTGTTTTAAACATGCAAAAGCATACAAAACACCGTTTTTAAGTATACAAACTGTCATATTCATGTATATGTCGTGTGTAATGGCTTATGTTGCAAAATCAAGATAAAATAGCTGTTTTCAGCTTGCAAAAACATGCAAAATGCTGTTTTCAAGAATTTAAACTGTCATATTCATGTTTCTGTCGTGTGTAATGGCTAATGTTGGTGAAATCAAGATAAAATTCCAGTTTTAGGCATGCAAAAGCATACAAAACACCGTTTTTAAGTATACAAACAGTGATATTTAGTATATGTCGTGTGTAATGGCTTATGTTTGCAAAATCAAGATAAAATAGCTGTTTTCAGCTTGCAAAAACATACAAAATGCTGTTTTCAAGTATTTAAACTGTCATATTCATGTTTCTGTCATGACTAATGGCTAATGTTGGTGAAATCAAGATAAAATTGCAGTTTTAAGCATGCAAAAGCATACAAAACACCGTTTTTAAGTTTACAAACTATCATATTCATGTATATGTCGTGTGTGTTGGTTTATGTTTGCAAAATCAAGATAAAATAGCTGTTTTCATCTTGCAAGAACATACAAAATGCTGTTTTCAAGTATTTAAACTGTCATATTCATGTTTATGTCGTGTATAATGACTAATGTTGGTGAAATCAAGATAAAATTGCAGTTTTAAGCATGAAAAGCATACATAACACCGTTTTTAAGTATACAAACTCTCATATTCATGTATATGTCGTGTGTAAAGGCTTATGTTTGCAAAATCAAGATAAAAAAGCTGTTTTGAGCTTGCAAAAACATACAAAATGCTGTTTTCAAGTATTTAAACTGTCATATTCATGTTTCTGTCGTGTATAATGGCTAATGTTTGTGAAATCAAGATAAAATTGCAGTTTTAAGCATGCAAAAGCATACACAACACCGTTTTTAAGTATATAAACTGTCATATTCATGTATATGTCGTGTTTAATGGCTTATGTTTGCAAAATCAAGATAAAATAGCTGTTTTCAGCTTGCAAGAAAATACAAAATGCTGTTTTCAAGTATTTAAACTGTCATATTCATGTTTCTGTCGTATATTATGGCTAATGTTGGTGATATTAAGATAAAATTGCTGTTTTAAGAATGCAAAAGCATACAAAATACCGTTTTTAAGTATACAATTTGTCATATTCATGTATATGTCGTGTGTAATGGCTTATGATGCAAAATCAATATAAAATAGCTGTTTTCAGCTTGCAAAAACATACAAAATGCTGTTTTCAAGTATTTAAACTGTCATATTCATGTTTCTGTCGTGTATAATGGCTAATGTTGGTGAAATCAAGATAAAATTGCAGTTTTAAACATGCAAAAGCATACAAAACACCGTTTTTAAGTATACAAACTATCATATTTATGTATATGTCGTGTGTATTGGCTTATGTTTGCAAAATCAAGATAAAATAGCTGTTTTCAGCTTGCAAAAACATGAAAAATGCTGTTTTCAAGAATTTAAACTGTCATATTCATGTTTCTGTCGTGTGTAATGGCTAATGTTGGTGAAATCAAGATAAAATTCCAGTTTTAAGCATGCAAAAGCATACAAAACACCGTTTTTAAGTATACAAACAGTCATATTTATGTATATGTCGTGTGTAATGGCTTATGTTTGCAAAATCAAGATAAAATAGCTGTTTTTAGCTTGCAAAAACATACAAAATGCTGTTTTCAAATATATAAACTGTCATATTCATGTTTCTGTCGTGTATAATGGTTAATGTTGGTGAAATCAAGATAAAATTGCTGTTTTAAGCATGCAAAAGCATACAAAACACCGTTTTTAAGTATACAAACTGTCATATTCATGTTTCTGTCGTGTATAATGGCTAATGTTGGTGAAATCAAGATAAAATTGCAGTTTTAAGCATGCAAAAGCATACAAAACACCCTTTTTAAGTATACAATTTGTCATATTCATGTATATGTCGTGTGTAATGGCTTATGTTTGCAAAATCAATATAAAATAACTGTTTTCAGCTTGCAAAAACATACAAAATGCTGTTTTCAAGTATTTAAACTGTCATATTCATGTTTCTGTCGTGTATAATGGCTAATGTTGGTGAAATCAAGATAAAATTGCAGTTTTAAACATGCAAAAGCATACAAAACACCGTTTTTAAGTATACAAACTATCATATTCATGTATATGTCGTGTGTATTGGCTTATGTTTGCAAAATCAAGATAAAATAGCTGTTTTCAGCTTGCAAAAACATGAAAAATGCTGTTTTCAAGAATTTAAACTGTCATATTCATGTTTCTGTCGTGTGTAATGGCTAATGTTGGTGAAATCAAGATAAAATTCCAGTTTTAAGCATGCAAAAGCATACAAAACACCGTTTTTAAGTATACAAACTGTCATATTTATGTATATGTCGTGTGTATTGGCTTATGTTTGCAAAATCAAGATAAAATAGCTGTTTTTAGCTTGCAAAAACATACAAAATGCTGTTTTCAAATATATATACTGTCATATTCATGTTTCTGTCGCGTATAATGGTTAATGTTGATGAAATCAAGATAAAATTGCTGTTTTAAGCATGCAAAAGCATACAAAACACCGTTTTTAAGTATACAAACTGTCATATTCATGAACATGTCGTGTGTAATGGCTTATGTTTGCAAAATCAAGATAAAATAGCTGTTTTCAGCTTGCAAAAACATACAAAATGCTGTTTTCAAGTATTTAAACTGTCATATTCATGTTTCTGTCGTGCATAATGGCTAATGTTGGTAAAATCAAAATAAAATTGCAGTTTTAAGCATGCAAAAGCATACAAAACACCGTTTTTAAGAATACAAACTGTCATATTCATGTATATGTCGTGTGTAATGGCTTATGTTTGCAAAATCAAGATAAAATAGCTGTTTTCAGCTTGCAAAAACATACAAAATGCTGTTTTCAAGTATTTGAACTGTCATATTCATGTTTCTGTCGTGTATAATGGCTAATGTTTGTGAAATCAAGATAAAATTGCAGTTTTAAGCATGCAAAAGCATACACAACACCGTTTTTAAGTATATAAACTGTCATATTCATGTATATGTCGTGTTTAATGGCTCATGTTTGCAAAATCAAGATAAAATAGCTGTGTTCAGCTTGCAAAAAAATACAAAATGCTGTTTTCAAGTATTTAAACTGTCATATTCATGGTTCTGTCGTGTATTATGGCTAATGTTGGTGATATTAAGATAAAATTGCTGTTTTAAGAATGCAAAAGCATACAAAATACCGTTTTTAAGTATACAAACAGTCATATTCATGTATATGTCGTGTGTAATGGCTTATGTTTGCAAAATCAAGATAAAATAGCTGTTTTCAGCTTGCAAAAACATACAAAATGCTGTTTTCAAGTATTTAAACTATCATATTCATGTTTCTGTCGTGTATAATGGCTAATGTTGGTGAAATCAAGATAAAATTGCAGTTTTAAACATGCAAAAGCATACAAAACACCGTTTTTAAGTATACAAACTATCATATTTATTTATATGTCGTGTGTATTGGCTTATGTTTGCAAAATCAAGATAAAATAGCTGTTTTCAGCTTGCAAAAACATGAAAAATGCTGTTTTCAAGAATTTAAACTGTCATATTCATGTTTCTGTCGTGTGTAATGGCTAATGTTGGTGAAATCAAGATAAAATTCCAGTTTTAAGCATGCAAAAGCATACAAAACACCGTTTTTAAGTATACAAACAGTCATATTTATGTATATGTCGTGTGTAATGGCTTATGTTTGCAAAATCAAGATAAAATAGCTGTTTTCAGCTTGCAAAAACATGAAAAATGCTGTTTTCAAGAATTTAAACTGTCATATTCATGTTTCTGTCGTGTGTAATGGCTAATGTTGGTGAAATCAAGATAAAATTCCAGTTTTAAGCATGCAAAAGCATACAAAACACCGTTTTTAAGTATACAAACTGTCATATTTATGCATATGTCGTATGTAATGGCTTATGTTTGCAAAATCAAGGTAAAATAGCTGTTTTCAGCTTGCAAAAACATACAAAATGCTGTTTTCAAGTATATAAACTGTCATATTCATGTTTCTGTCGTGTATAATGGCTAATGTTGGTGAAATCAAGATAAAATTGCTGTTTTAAACATACAAAAGCATACAAAACACAGTTTTTAAGTATACAAACTGTCATATTCATGTATATGTCGTGTGTAATGGCTTATGTTTGCAAAATTAAGACAAAATAGCTGTTGTTATCTTGCAAAAACATACAAAATGCTGTTTTCAAGTATTTAAACTGTCATATTCATGTTTCTGTCGTGTATAATGGCTAATGTTGGTGAAATCAAGATAATATTGCAATTTTATGCATGTAAAAGCATACAAAACACCGTATTAAGTATACAAACTGTCATATTCATGTATATGTCGTGTGTAATGGCTTATGTTTGCAAAATCAAGATAAAATAGCTGTTTTCAACTTGCAAAAACATACAAAATGCTGTTTTCAAGTATTTAAACTGTCATATTCATGTATATGTCGTATGTAGTGTCTTATGTTTGCAAAATCAAGATAAATAGCTGTTTTCAGCTCGCAAAAGCATACAAATTGCTGTTTTCATGTATTTAAACTGTCATATTTATGTATATGTCGTGTGTAATGGCTTATGTTTGCAAAATCAAGATAAAATAGCTGTTTTCAGCTTGCAAAAAAATACAAAATGCTTTTTTTAAGTATTTAAACTGTCATATTCATGTTTCTGTCGTGTATAATGGCTAATGTTGGTGAAATCAAGATAAAATTGCTGTTTTAAAACATGCAAAAGCATACAAAACACCGTTTTTAAGTATACAAACTGTCATATTCATGTATATGTCGTGTGTAATGGCATATGTTGCAAAATCAAGATAAAATTGCTGTTTTAAGCATGCAAAAGCATACAAAATGCTGTTTTCATGTATTTAAACTGTCATATTCATGTTTCTGTCGTGTGTAATGCTTATGTTTGCAAAATCAAGATAAAATAGCTGTTTTCAGCTTGCAAAAAAATACAAAATGCTTTTTTTAAGTATTTAAACTGTCATATTCATGTTTCTGTCGTGTATAATGGCTAATGTTGGTGAAATCAAGATAAAATTGCTGTTTTAAACATGCAAAAGCATACAAAACACCGTTTTTAAGTATACAAACTGTCAAATACATGTACATGTCGTGTGTAATGGATTATGTTTGTAAAATCAAGATAAAATAGCTGTTTTCAGCTTGCAAAAACAAACAAAATGCTGTTTTTAAGTATTTAAACTGTCATATTTATGTTTCTGTCGTGTATAATGGCTAATGTTAGTGAAATCAAGATAAAATTGCTGTTTTAAACATGCAAAAGCATACAAAACACCGTTTTTAAGTATACAAACTGTCATATTCATGTATATGTCGTGTGTAATGGCTTATGTTGCAAAATCAAGATAAAATAGCTGTTTTTAGCTTGCAAAAACATACAAAATGCTGTTTTCAAGTATTTAAACTGTCATATTCATGTTTCTGTCGTGCATAATGGCTAATGTTGGTGAAATTAATATAAAATTGCAGTTTTAAGCATGCAAAAGCATACAAAACACCGTTTTTAAGTATACAAACTATCATATTCATGTATATGTCGTGTGTGTTGGTTTATGTTTGCAAAATCAAGATAAAATAGCTGTTTTCAGCTTGCAAAAACATGCAAAATGCTGTTTTCAAGAATTTAAACTGTCATATTCATGTTTCTGTCGTGTGTAATGGCTAATGTTGGTGAAATCAAGATAAA